>OX465292.1:12944634-12949634 GCA_949987695.1 Merzomyia westermanni | reverse complement strand
AAAGGAAGGGAAAGGAAAGGAAAGGAAAGGAAAGGAAAGGAAAGGAAAGGAAAGAAAGGAAGGGAAAGGAAAGGAAAGGTAAAAAAAGGAAAAGAAAGGGTAGGAACGGGAAAAAAGGAAAGGAAAGGAGAGAAACGAAAAGGAAAGGGAAGAAAAGGAAAGGAAAGGAAACGAAACGAAAGGGTAGGAACGGGAAGAAAAGAAAAGGAAAGAAAGGAAAGGAAAGGAAAGGAGAGTAAAGGAAACGAAAGGAAAGGAAAGAAAACGAAACGAAAGGGTAGGAACGGGAAAAAAGGAAAGGAGAGGAGAGAAAATAAAAGGAAAGGGAGGAAAAGGAAAGGAAAGGAAAAGAAACGAAAGGGTAGGAACGGGAAGAAAAGGAAAGGAAAGGAAAGAAAATAAGAGGAAGGGAAAGGAATGGAAAGGAACGGAAAGGATGGACAGGAAAGAAAAGGAAGCGAGAGGAGAGCAAAGAAAGAAAACGAAACGAAAAGAAAAGAAAGGGTAGGAAAGGGAAGGAAAGGAAACGAAATGAAAAGAATGGAAATGAAAGGAAAGGAAAGGAAAAGAAATGACAGGAAATAAAAGGAAACGATAGGAAAGCAGGGGAAAGAAAGAAAGAAAGGAAAGAAAACAAAGGAAAGGAAAAGAAAGGATAGGAAAGAAAGGAAACGAGAGGTAAGTAAAGAAAAGGACAGGAAAATAAAGGATAGGAAAGGAAAGAAAAGGAAAGGAGAGGAAAGGAAAGGACAGGAAAAGAATGGATAGGAAAGGAAAGTAAAGGAAACGAAATGAAAAGAATGGAAATGAAAGGAAAGGAAACGAAAGGAAAAGAAATGACAGGAAATAAAAGGAAACGATAGGAAAGGAAAGAAAAGGAAAGGAAAAGAAATAATAGGAAAGAAAAGGAAACGAGAGGAAAGGAAAGAAAACGAAACGAAAAGAAAGGAAAGGGAAGGAAAGGAAATGAAAGGAAAGGAAAGTAGACGAAAGGAAAGGAAAGGAAAGGAAAGGAAAGGAAAGGAAAGGAAAGGAGACGAAAGGAAAGGACAGGAAAGGAAAGAAAAGGAAAGGAAAAGGGAAGGAAAAGAAATGAAAGGAAAGGAAAGTAGACGAAAGGAAAGGAAAGGAAAGGAAAGGAAAGGAAAGGAAAGGAAAGGAGACGAAAGGAAAGGAAAGGAAAGGAAAGACCAGGAAAGGAAATGAAAGAAAAGGAAATTAAAGGAAAGGAAAGGACAGGAAAAGAAAGGATAGGAAAGGAAAGGAAAGAAAGAAAGAAAGGAAAGAAAACACAGGCAAGGAAAAGAAAGGATAGGAAAGAAAAGGAAGCGGGAGGAAAGAAAGGAAACGAAACGAAAGGGAAGGTACGGGAAAAAAAGGAAAGGCAGGAAAGAAAGGAAAGAAGAGGAAAGGAAAGGAAAGGAAAGGAAAGGAAAGGAATGGAGAGAAAAGAAAAGGAAAGGGAAGAAAAGGAAAGGGAAGAAAAGGAAAGGAAAGGGAAAGAAAGGAAAGAAAAGGACAGGAATGGGAAGAAAAGGAAACAATTGGACAGGAAAGGACTGGAAAGAAAAGTAAACGAAAGGAAAAGAAAAGGAAAGGACAGGAAATTAAAGAAAAGGAAAGAAAAGTAAACGAAAGGAAAGAAAAGGAAAGGAAAGAAAGGAAAGGAAAGAAAAGGAAGGGAAAAGAAAGGAAAAGAGAGGAAAGGAAAGGATAATAAAGTAAAGGAAAGCAAAGAAAAGGAAAGCGAAGAAAATTAAAGAAAGGAAAAGAAAGGAAAGAAAATTAAAGAAAAGGACATTAGAGGAAAGGAAAGGAAACGAAAGGAAAGAAAAGGACAGGAAAGGAAAGAAAGGGAAAGGAAAGGGAAGGAAAAGAAATGAAAGGAAAGGAAATGAAAGGAAAGGAAAGGACAGGAAAGGAAAGAAAAGGAAAGGAAAGGAAAGGAAAGGAAAGATAAGGACAGGAAAGGACAGGAAAGGAAAGAAAGGGAAAGGAAAGGGAAGGAAAAGAAATGAAAGGAAAGGAAAGGAAAGGAAAGGAAAAGAAAGGAAAGGAATAGACAGGAAACTTTAGGTAACGAAGGGAAAGGAAAGAAAAGGAAACGAAAAGAAAAGAAACGAAAGGTTAGGAACGGGAAGAACAGGAAAGTAAAAAAAGGAAAGGAACTGAGAGGAAGGGAAAGGAATGGAAAGGAACGGAAAGGAAATTACAGGAAAGAAAGGGAAGCGAGAGGAAAGTAAAGAAAGAAAACGAACCGAAACGAAAAGAAAGAAAAGGGTAAGAAAGGAAAGAAAAGAAAGGAAAGGAAATTAAAAAAAAGGACATTAAAGGAAAGGAAAGGAAACGAAAGGAAA
This sequence comes from Merzomyia westermanni, assembly GCA_949987695.1. Lineage (NCBI taxonomy): Eukaryota > Metazoa > Arthropoda > Insecta > Diptera > Tephritidae > Merzomyia > Merzomyia westermanni. The sequence continues at coordinate 12,947,277 of OX465292.1, read as the reverse complement.
GGACAGGAAAGGAAAGAAAGGGAAAGGAAAGGGAAGGAAAAGAAATGAAAGGAAAGGAAAGGAGAAAAAGGAAAGGAAAGGAAAGGAAAGGAAAAGAAATGACAGGAAATAAAAGGAAACGATAGGAAAGCAGGGGAAAGAAAGAAAGAAAGGAAAGAAAACCAAGGAAAGGAAAAGAAAGGATAGGAAAGAAAGGAAACGAGAGGAAAGTAAAGAAAAGGACAGGAAAATAAAGGATAGGAAAGGAAAGAAAAGGAAAGGAGAGGAAAGGAAAGGACAGGAAAAGAAAGGATAGGTAAGGAAAGTAAAGGAAACGAAATGAAAAGAATGGAAATGAAAGGAAAGGAAACGAAAGGAAAAGAAAAGGAAAGGACAGGAAATTAAAGAAAAGGAAAGAAAAGTAAACGAAAGGAAAGGAAAGAAAGGAAAGGAAAGAAAAGGAAGGGAAAAGAAAGGAAAAGAGAGGATAGGAACCAAAAGGAAAGGAAAGGATAATAAAGTAAAGAAAAGCAAAGAAAAGGAAAGGGAAGAAAATTAAAGAAAGGAAAAGAAAGGAAAGAAAATAAAATAAAAGAAAAAGACACTAAAGGAAAGGAAAGGAAGCGAAAGGAAGCGAAAGGAAAGAAAGGAAGGGAAAGGAAAGGAAAGAAAAGGACAGGAAAGGAAAGAAAAGGGAAGGAAAGGAAAGGAAAGGAAAGGAAAGGAAAGAAAGGGAACGGAAAGGGAAGGAAAAGAAATGAAAGGAAAGGAAAGGAAAGGAAAGGAAAGGAAAGGAAAGGAAAGGAAAGAAAAGGAAAGGAAAGGAATAGACAGGAAACTTTAGGTAACGAAGAGAAAGGAAAGAAAAGGAAACGAAACGAAACGAAAGGGTAGGAACGGGAAGAAAAGGAAAGTATAAAAAGGAAAGTAACTGAGAGGAAGGGAAAGGAATGGAAAGGAACGGAAAGGAAATTACAGGAAAGAAAGGGAAGCGAGAGGAAAGTAAAGAAAGAAAACGAAACGAAAAGAAATTAAAGGGTAGGAAAGGAAAGAAAAGAAAGGACAGAAAAGGGAAGAAGAGGAAAGGAAAGGAAAGGACAGGAAAAGAAAGGATAGGAAAGGAAAGGAAAGGAGAGGAAAGGAAAGGAAAGGAAAGGAAAGGACAGGAAAAGAAAGGATAGGAAAGGAAAGGAAACGAAAGGAAAATAATGGAAATGAAAGGAAAGGAGAGGAAATAAAAGGAAAGGAAAGGAAAGGAAAGGAAAAGAAAGGAAAAGAGAGGAAAGGAACGAAAAGGAAAGGAAAGGATAATAAAGTAAAGGAAAGCAAAGAAAAGGAAAGGGAAGAAAATTAAAGAAAGGAAAAGAAAGGAAAGGAAACTAAAGAAAGGGACATTAAAGAAAAGGAAAGGAAACGAAAGGAACGAAAAGGACAGGAAAGGAAAGAGAGGGAAAGGAAAGGGAAGGAAAAGAAATGAAAGGAAAGGAAAGGAGAAGAAAGGAAAGGAAAGGAAAGGAAAGGAACGAAAGGAAATTAAACGAAAGGAAAGAAAAGGACAGGAAAGGAAAGAAAGGGAAAGGAAAGGGAAGGAAAAGAAATGAAAGGAAAGGAAAGAAGAGGAAAGGAAAGGAAAGGAAATGAAAAGGGAAGAAAATGAAATAAAGGAAGGGAAAGGAAAGGAAAGAAAAGGACAAGAAAGGAAAGAAAAGGAAAGGAAAGGAAAGGAAAGGAAAGAAAGAAAGAAAGGAAAGAAAACAAAGGAAAGGAAAAGAAATAATAGGAAAGAAAAGGAAACGAGAGGAAAGGAAAGAAAACGAAACGAAAAGAAACGAAAGGGAAGGAAAGGAAACGAAAGTAAAGAAAAGGACAGGAAAGGTAAGAAAAGGAAAGGAAAGGGAAGGAAAAGAAATGAAAGGAAACGAAAGGAGAGGAAAGGAAAGTAGACGAAAGGAAAGGAAAGGAAAGGAAAGGAAAGGAAAAGAAAGAACAGGAAAGGAAATGAAAGAAAAGGAAATTAAAGGAAAGGACAGGAAAGGGAAGAAAATGAAAGAAAGGAAGGGAAAGGAAAGGAAAGAAAAGGACAAGAAAGGAAAGAAAAGGAAAGGAAAGGAAAGGAAAGAAAGAAAGAAAGGAAAGAAAACAAAGGAAAGGAAAAGAAATAATAGGAAAGAAAAGGAAACGAGAGGAAAGGAAAGAAATCGAAACGAAAAGAAACGAAAGGGAAGCAAAGGAAACGAAAGTAAAGAAAAGGACAGGAAAGGAAAGAAAGGGAAAGGAAAGGGAAGGAAAAGAAATGAAAGGAAAGGAAAGGAGAAGAAAGGAAAGGAAACGAAAGGAAAGGAAAGAAAAGGAAAGGAACGAAAGGAAATTAAACGAAAGGAAAGAAAAGGACAGGAAAGGAAAGAAAGGGAAAGGAAAGGGAAGGAAAAGAAATGAAAGGAAAGGAAAGGAGAGGAAAGGAAAGGAAAGGAAAGGAAAGGAAAGCAAAGGAAAGGAAAGGAAAGTAAAGGAAAGGAAAGGAAAGGGAAGAAAATGAAAGAAAGGAAGGGAAAAGAAAGGAAAGAAAAGGACAAGAAAGCTAATAAAAGGAAACGATAGGAAAGGAAAGGAAAGGAAAGAAAGAAAGAAAGGAAAGAAAGCAAATTAAAGGAAAAGAAATAATAG
>OX465292.1:12937134-12939634 GCA_949987695.1 Merzomyia westermanni | reverse complement strand
GAAAGGAAAGAAAGGGAAAGGAAAGGGAAGGAAAAGAAATGAAAGGAAAGGAAGGGAGAAGAAAGGAAAGGAAAGGAAAGGAAAGGGAAAGAAACGAAAGGGTAGGAACGGGAAGAAAAGGAAAGGAAAGAAAGGGAAGGAAAGGAAATAAGAGGAAGGAAAAGGTATGGAAAGGAACGGAAAGGAAATTACAGGAAAGAAAAGGAAGCGAGAGGGAAGTAAAGGAAAGGGAAAAAAGAAAGAAAGGAAAGAAAACAAAGGAAAGGAAAAGAAAGGATAGGAAAGAAAAGGAAACGAGAGGAGAGCAAAGAAAAGGACAGGAAAAGAAATAATAGGAAAGGAAAGAAAAGGAAAGGAGAGGAAAGGAAAAAACAGGAAAAGAAAGGATAGAAAAGGAAAGTAAAGGAAACGAAATGAAAAGATTGGAAATGAAAGGAAAGAAAAGGAAAGGAAAGGAAAGGAAATGACAGGAAATTAAAGGAAACGAGAGGAAAGGAACGAAAACGAAACGAAAAGAAACGAAAGGGTAAGGAAAGGAAACGAAAGGAAAGAAAAGAACAGGAGAGGAAAGGAAAGAAAAGGAAATTAAAGGAAAGGAAAGGACAGTGAAAGAAAGGGTAGGAAAGGAAAGGAAAGAAAGGAAGAAAGAAAGGAAAGAAAACACAGGAAAGAAAACACAGGAAAGGAAAAGAAAGGATAGGAAAGAAAAGGAAACTGGGAGAAAGGAAAGAAAACGAAACGAAAGGGTAGGAACGGGAAAAAAAGGAAAGGAAGGAAAGAAACGAAAGAAGAGGAAAGGAAAGGAAAGGAAAGGAATGGAGAGTAAACGCAAGGAAAAGAAAATGAAAGGACAGGAAATTAAAGAAAAGGAAAGAAAAGTAAACGAAAGGAAAGAAAAGGAAAGGAAAGAAAGGAAAGGAGAGAAAAGGAAAGGAAAAGAGAGGAAAGGAACGAAAAGGAAAGGAAAGGATAATAAAGTAAAGGAAAGCAAAGAAAGGGAAAGGGAAGGAAATTAAAGAAAGGAAAAGTTAGCAAAGGAAATTAAAGAAAAGGACATTAAAGGAAAGGAAAAAAACGAAAGGAAAGAAAAGAAAAGGACATTAAAGGAAAGGAAAGGAAAGAAAAGGAAAGGAAAGGAAAAAAAGGAAAGGAAAGTAAAGAAGAAGAACAGGAAAGAAAAGGACAGGAAAGGAAAGGAAAGGAAAGAAAAGGACAGGAAAGAAAAGGAAAGGAAAGAAAAGGATAATAAAGTAAAGGAAAGCAAAGAAAAGGAAAGGGAAGGAAATTAAAGAAAGGAAAAGTTAGCAAAGGAAATTAAAGAAAAGGACATTAAAGGAAAAAAAAAAAAGGAAAGGAAAGAAAAGAAAAGGACAGGAAGGAAAAGAACAGGAAAGTAAAGGAACGAAAAGGAAAAGAAAGGAAAGGACAGGAAAAGAAAGGATAGGAAAGGAAAGGAAAGGAAAATAAAGGAAAGGAATGTAAAGGAAATTAAAGAGAAGAAAAGGAAAGAAAGGAAAGGAAAGGAAAGAAAAGGCCAGGAAAGGAAAGAAAAGGAAAGGAAAGGAAAGGAAATGACAGGAAATAAAAGGAAACTAAAGGAAAGGAAAGAAAACCAAACGAAAAGAAACGAAAGGGTAGGAACGGTAAGAAAAGGAAAGAAAAGAAAGGACAGGAAAGAAAGGAATATTCAAAGGAAAGGGCAGGAAATAAAAGGAAAGGAAACGAACGGAAAGGAAAGGGTAGAAAACGAAACGAAAAGAAACAAAAGGAAAGGAAAGGACAGGAAAGGAAAGCAAAGGAAAGAAAAGTAAACGAAAGCAAAGGGAAGGAAAGGAAAGGAAAGGAAAGGAGAGGAAAAGAAAGAAAGGTAAGGAAATGAAAGCAAAGGAAAGAAAAGTAAACGAAAGAAAAGAAAAGGAGAGGAAAGGAAAGGAATAGACAGGAAACGAAAAGAAACGAAAGGAAAGGCAAGAAAACGAAACGAAAGGAAACGAACTGGTAGAAACGGGAAGAAAAGGAAAGGAAAGAAAGGAAAGGAAAGGAAAGGAAAGGAAAGGAAACGAACGGAAAGGAAAGGGAAGAAAACGAAACGAAAAGAAACGAAAGGAAAGGAAAGGACAGGAAAGGAAAGCAAAGGAAAGCAAAGGAAAGGAAAGAGAAGGAAAGGAAAGAAAAGAAAGAAAAAGAAATGACAGGAAAGGGAAGAAAAGGCAAAGAAAGGAAAGGAAAGAAAAGGAAAGGAAAAAAAAGAAAAGGAAAGAAAGTTAAACGAAAGGAAAGGAAAGGAAAGGAAATTATAGGAAAGGAAATTAAAGGAAAGGAAAGAAACGAAAAGAAAAGAAAAGAAAAGAAAAGAAAAGGAAAAGAAAAGAAAAGAAAAGAAAAGAAAAGAAAAGAAAAGAAAAGAAAAGAAAAGAAAAGAAAAGAAAAGAAAAGAAAAGAAAAGAAAAGAAAAGAAAAGAAAAGAAAAGAAAAGAAAAGAAAAGAAAAGAAAAGAAAA